>CM030363.1:254259163-254299096 GCA_017893485.1 Hemerocallis citrina | reverse complement strand
AAGAGCAGAAACGCGCAACGGTAGTGACGAGCAAGTGTGAGGCAGCAGTAACACAGTAATGACAACGACAGTGGGCCAAAGCGATAATAACGGCAAGAATGAAAACAACGGAGTGGAGTTCGGCTTCGAGTGGTGGTGCTCACTGTTGAAGAGAGCAGCGAGGAGAATGGCTTTGCTGTTCGGTGATGGAGGGTGACTGCGGTGGAGGTTGGGCAGCAAGGCAGCCATGGTGTTGCGGGAGGAGTGCGATGGCAATGAGAGGCCTCAGGCTACATGGTTGTGGGGCTTCGCAAAAAAGCTGATGAGTCAGTCGGGGACTCGATTGTGGCGCGCAGGAGGTGGCGTTTGGTGAAGTGCAGCGAAGGAGGGGCGCCGGGGTTGTTGCGGGATGAAGCTAGGTCGAGGCAGCAATGGTGTAAAGGCAATGGCAGTCGGCGGAAATGGCAGAGGAGGGCTCGGGGTTTGGAATTGGATGGAGAGCATGGGTTTCAGTGGAGTTGAAGAAGAGAAGGAGAAGAAGAGTCGGAATGGAAATAGTAGAAGACAGGGCCGGCCCTGGGGCAGGGCCCAAAGGGCGACCGCCCTGGGCCCCCAAATTTTTGGGGCCTCATATCTATAATTTTCAATTTTTTTAGTTTAAATTTTAAAAAAAATTCAAAGAACCTCTAAGAGTCACAATTGTCCAGTTTTAAAGTTCAACAATCATTATGATCTGGGTTGCTAAGTTGGTGACTTGGAAATTGGTTTATTTTTTTAATAATAATTGATCATTATGGATCTTAGTTCTTGATTAATTTTAACACCCAAATAAATGTAATTAGCAATCCACTTCATTTCTTAATAATAGGCAGCAGAGCCTAGGTTTGGTTGAATGATTGGGTTTAGGTTATTGTTAGTTTCGTTGGCCTTTTGGCTTTGGTTCCCCTCAGAAAGGTATTTCCATTATGTATTCATATAGTTATTAGATTTTCAAATATCATTATTGAATTATAACAAAAATGTTTATCATAAATCCCAAAGGAATTAAAGAAAGCTTGTACTTTCATTACAAAGTAAAAGTTGTATGATGAATGTTTTGTTTTTCTAAAAGTATTGCATTAGATATGGAAATTGAACATGTTTTTCCTAAAAAACGTAAAATTCGAAGAAAGAAACAATTTGATGAGAATGCACACGAAGATAACACACAATCTACTGAAGATTCTTTTAGAATTAATTATTTTATTGTTGTAGTGGATGTTGCTATTGCTGCCTTGAAAAGTAGATCTGAACAATTGCAAGTATTTGCTAACATTTTTGGATTCTTGTTTGATTCAGAAAAGTTAAAATCTTTAGATGATAATAAGTTGAAAAATTGTTGTGTCAATCTTGAAAATGCTTTGAAACATGGTAGCTTAGTAGATGTTGATTCAAATGATTTATTTTCTGAATTGAAAGTATTACAATTGACTTTACCAGCAAAAAAAAGACAACCATTGAAATCCTGGAGTTCGTACATATTTTTGCTTGTTATCTGAATGTTTCGATTGCTTATAGAATATTGTTGATTATACTTCTGACTGTGGCATCTGCTGAAAGAAGTTTTTCTAAATTAAAAATGTTGAAATCTTATTTGAGATCGACTATGTCACAAGAGAGGTTAAAGAGCTGCTCACTTTGAGACAGGTCGAAATGCATGAAAGGGATTAGTAATCTTATGTATTAAAAAATATTTATTGGAAAACATTATTGATGATTTTGCTTCTCAAACTACTAGAATAAGTAATTTTATTGATGGTTGATACCTTTTAATTTTGTTGTCATCTTGTTTTGCAATTGAAAATATTTTGGAGGCTTGGAGTTGTCACGATAATTTGGAACTGGCAGACATATATGTGATCATTTATTATAATATTTGTATATCGATTTTTTGAATCTTTGAACTATTTTAAAGCTTTCTTATCATTGAAGTATTTATATATGACTATATTTTTGTGGTAATTTTGGACATGTAAATTATTTTTATATATTAATGTATTTTAATACTAAAAGAAGGGCCTCATAATCTTTGTTCGCCCCAGACCTCCAAATTGTCAGGACACTAGAAGATGAAGAGTTTGTAGAGTAATTATAGGGGAATTAGTTAGGGTTTAGTTGAGATAGTGGGATAGCTAAGGAGAAGATAATGGAGATAAATGAGGGATTAGTGGTTAGATTAGTCGGTGCAGTTTTGGGTATTAGGATTTGGGTTTGGTTTGTTTTGGATTTAATTGTGGGTTGGGTTGAGTTTGGGCGAGGATTAGTTTTTAAATTCTGATTTAAAAAGTTGGGGCTTAGGCTTGTTTGTGGGCTCACATTATAATAAAGAAATAAACAATTATAGGGTGGGCTTCACTCAACAATAAAAAAATCAAGTAAGAAAACAAATAAAATTACAGAATTGAATAGGATTATAGAATAAAATATAATTTGGGTTTAAAACATATAATCAACTAGAAAAGAAATAGATTGTAGAATGAACAGGATTTGAGTTCAAACAAAATAATCGAATATCCAAATGAGCGTAATTGGGTTCAAAAGAATAGAAAATATTTATATGCGGGCTTGGGTTCAATCGAATAGGAGATGCACAAAAAATGAATTTAAACGAAGGAAAAGAATTTATATGGAAATTGAAATACAAGAATACGAAGAAAAATGAAAATCCGTATAATCGGAAACGGGAGTTACACTAGGGGTTACTTGTCGTACATGGCATATCCCAGTTTCCTAAGAAAACACATCACTGTTGGTATCCTGCACCTTGCTCAGCCTCTAGAACCCACACTTCAAGTAATAGAACTTAGCTACGAACTAAGTATCCCAACTACCACCTAACCTTTTGCTTGTTAGTATAATGGAACTAAAGGGTAGTGGTCTCTCTAGAACTTCTAGTTCAAATTATATACTACGCTACACTTAATCCCATAGAATCAAATATGTCTACTTTTATGTGACTCGCAAGGTCTTGCACAACTTCTTACAATCTATTAATGTCACACTAGTTCTCGATCTAGCTTCTAATAGACCACTCGTTCTTCTTCACACTTCTAGACCCTCAATGAATTGTAACAAACTAACTCAACTTGTTCTCACTAGTTGACAAGTTTAAAGAACCAAACTAGACGATTAACCCGTACTTTGGTTGGATCCTATCTTAAACACTACATGAATTCAACGTGGCTTATCCAACTCCAAACCCGGCCCGACTAGAGTCCAAGCTCGACCCATCAAGACCACACACAGCCCCCAAATTGGCCTTAGCCCGGCCCAAACAGGGCTCCAGAATCTGAGCCTGATGGCCCCCAAACCGAACTCGATTTGGGCTGAATCCGAGTCCATTCAAGGCCCAATCTCGTAGGCTCTCTTGGCCTGGTTTAACATTTCTCCTAACGTCTCCTGAACACAAGAAACAGGGTTTCAAAACAGCGACTATTCAGTCACTAAACAGAGGCGAAACAACCCAAAATAAAAGACAGCACAAGGCAGTCCAAATGTTGTCATTTTGGGCTCTTTTCGAACCCGATTCTAGAGCTATACAAGTTCAATCATATCTCGGTCCAAGCTAACATCCAAACAGTGGTATAGGGCTCAATTGAGTGTATTTACAGCCATTAATATAAATAAGACAGCCCAAACAATCAATGAGTTAAAATCAAAATAGTGAGCATTATACCACGTTCTCATTGCATTTCTAGTCTACCATTGACCCGACTAACATGATAATTAGTAATCATCAATTCAAAGACCTAACATGATTCTAATAGGTCATAGAAGACATTCAAAACAGTAAGTTTACTTCCACAAATATAGCAGCAAACAAATAAGTAATTCATTGAACAACAAGACTAGCTTTTCATCTCTACATAGTAATTTGTTTACTAAACATGCTTTCTATGATCATGAATAGATCGCAATCATCATTTCAAAAGCAAAACCTATCATGCTACTAGATTATAATAGCAACAACAAACCACAACAAAGAGAAAATACCCATCTTAACGGTCTTGAACACTAGTTGAGTCTCTTGTCGTCAAACCTTCAACAATCCCTTCTTCCTTCAACCTAAACCCTCACTATAATTGATGTAAAACTAACCCTAAAATAGAGAATTTCTAAGATTCTTAATGGATTAATTTTACCAACATGTAGGTGCGGATCAAAGTTGGAAATTTTAAACAATTAATTGGTTGGATGGATTTTCAAGAACTGAATCACGTTAACAATCCCAATTAATAATTCACTGTACAATCAATAATTAAATCCCTAAGTGTTCTTAGCAAGTAATAGATTCAATATTGATTCGTACTCTAATCAAGCATGTGGAACACTCAATTTCAATTATTTATGTGGATGCCAGGCAAATCAGATAATATAATAGATAATAGGGCAGTAGAACACAAATATTTAATAGTGGAAAGAGTATACCGAGTGCGAAGAAACCAGCATAGATCTCGGAGTTGGACAGCAACTAAGAACACAGCACTCCAAGAGATAGCTATGGCACACAGCAACTAAAAGAGCAATGACAAGGTGGTCGGCGGCGTCACTGGTTGACATCGACGACGGCAATGGGTGGCGCGAGCGACGGCGGCGAAGTCGTCGGGAGGCGGGGCGAACGGGGGGCACAGGGCCTGTGATTGCAGTCGGGACTGTTGGTGATCTATGGGATTAGGGTTTTGGTCGATGGGTTGCGGAAGGAGTTGGGGACGAAGGCGACGAGGAGAGGGCAAGGTGAGGGCAACGGTGTGAGAGTGGGGGTGCTGGGGTGTCGTCGAGGCTAGGGTTCGAGATGGGGGACTGGGGAAGACGAAGGAGTGGGTTTTCTTTTTTGATTGGGATTTGGGTAGAGGAAGAAGTAAATGAAGAAGGGGATTATGAATGGCGGCTGGTGTAGGAGTAGGGGATTAGGGTTTTGTATTGGGGATTTGGGAAATTAGGGTTTGGGGGATTTTTTTTTGGTTTTTTTAATTTGGGGTAGATTTTAGAGTTTATCACAAACCCTAAAATTGTATTAGGATTTATCACAAACCCTAATAATTTGGATCTCACTTGTATCACACAAAGAGAGGAAGAGCAAAAACTCAACACAATTTTTTAAATCAAGAATAACATACTTTCTCATTAATCTCAAGACCTATAAATAGGCTCAAAATATATCTTGATACAAATCTCAAATTTTCTCAAAATCTAAAAAATACAAAAAAAGATTACATATGGCTATAATTACCAGAAACAAATATGGTACTGAAATAAAATCCTAAACTAAATAAGCAGCTGTCCTAGACGACGCCTGCGCTGATAGAAACGCCCGAATCGTCTTGAACCAATGTCCTCATCAATAATAGAGTAATTTGTTGTCCCAAAACAAAAATGAGACAAGGGTTGGCTTCAATCCTCTTATATAGGTCGGCTAGAATGTCAAGGGGTGGGGGTTTGGTGAAGTTACAAAGCTTGTATTGATTACCAATTGGAAATTAAACCCATGTACATGCAATTTATTTCGCACAATCACAATTTGATCGACTCTTGAAGACTTCACTCCCTCAATTTCAGCCCACTAGTGGCCGATCAAAGCTTGGGGTTCTCATTGTGCTATTTTGCAAAATGTTGTACACACCGTATTTGTTACAATATTTGGTGTAGACCGAGTCAAGTTGCTCTTAGCTAGGCTCATTCCTCTAGTCCCAACCTAACTCAGGTTCACCCAAGCTAGTCCTTGTTAGGTTCATGATACAATAAGTTCTACTTCTATTCATATCAAATACAATTAGAGAAATACAACTAGCACGTGTACGTTCATCACAAAATTTCTTTTTACTATTTTGAGGGGTATTACAACACTAATTATGTGGCACAACAATTAGCAATCAATCGTTTGTTGCACTCACTTCATCCATAATATATTAGACTGAACTTCAATGATGTTGTGCAAGCTACAATGACAAGGAGCCTTTAACCTACAATTTTGGGATGTTTTCTCTGATAAGAGCCCTTTTGTATCTTATAACTGAAATTGCTGTGTTCAGTTTTAATGCATCACTTTACGTTCATTTCGGATTGCTTTTAATCCTTATATTTCTTTCAATTATTATCTTGTGTCTCTTAACTTCTGTCATCCTAATATCTAGTTCTTCATCATCCTAACTTCAGTTCTCGGTCAACACATCATGTTATAAACACTTCCTTTTCCTTCTTTTCTTTTAAATTCTGTATATGAAAGAGGGAGAAAGGAGAGGGGAGAGAGGAGAAGAGGGGAAGGGCTTTTCTATTTCCTATCATTCTTCATGTTCATTCTATATGTAGCACTTCAAGAATGACTAAGAAGCATGTATACAACATAGTAAAGAAATGTATACAGGGATACAACTATGACAACAAAAGAGTAAATGCATGCACATGTGTGTGAGGATGTTGTGTTGTCACTAGAGTTGCACCTTAAAGTGAAAGCGGACATGCTTATCCCTCACCTGTAGTTCACATGAGATTTAGTATTGGGTACTGGCGAACATTGGGCTATGGATATGTGCCACCTGTAGTGTCACTGTATCCTCTTCTATCTGTCTAGATCGATGATTTGGTTGAAGGCCATCTGGAATTAATACTATGCTGGACGTTTGACACTAATACTAAACCATAATCCTTTGATTAGTGAAGTCCACCGATACCAAGAAGTGGCCTCCACGCAATATCTGACCCTGACAAAAATATAGATATTGCTTTATGATAGAAGTGTCTATGTTGCATAAAAAAATATGAAACTTTTTCATGAAAGAAGTGTTGGCCGCAACATAAAAGAACACTTCTCCATTTCAACCATGAAATCCATCGTAGTTCTCACCATCATGGTGATTATAGTGTAAAAATAAGAATGATCACATTTAAATATTTGTTAAAATTAAATTATGTTTAGATTTGCATATAACCAATCAAGGGTTTGTCAAAGTTTCACTTTCCTTATGGAGGCAAACCCATACCCGTCCTTCCATATAATTTGTCATACTTTCACGTAACATATCCTTATCAAAACCCACAGGTAATCTCTTCATCTAATTTAATTGAGTAATTTTCTTGTGGAACATGGTACTTGATAGACTGCAACTTGACCTCTGCATATCTTTGTTCATTTTAATCCTACCAATTTTTCTTTGAAAAATAAAAATTTAGATAAGACTGATGGAACATCCTATGTTTAGGAGTTGTTTATCTTTATGTGGTAGATGTACTAGTACTTTCCCTGTTTTAGTAGAGTTTGTATGGATGTATTTTGATGCTTCACTGCCACTAGTCGGACTATACGCAGTGTAAGTGGGTAAGGATTTTGGGCCCTATCTTTGGGGCTTATGTAATTTGTACTACTTGGTTTCTTTAATTCTCGTTAATGAAACGATGATAGAGGTCATCTTCTTATCAAAAACATCCTATGTTTAGATGCTCTACTTTCAATTTCTTTTCTGACAATAACATTCTTGGGGATTCAACAGGAAGGACTCAGTTCTTTTGCTCTCAACAATGATCCATTTGATCCACGTTTCCTTGCTGAAGTCTCAAAAGACACTCACCTCCTGTTTCCAGTAGAGGAGTTCTACGACATCCTACAGTCAGAATCTCAGGGATTCGATGTGTTAGGACAACTCGATATTGGAAGCTGAGATGCTTTAGAAGTCCAACAAGAGGACATCTTTGCTGATCTAAATGACAAAAAAATACATATAACATATACCCAATCCCCTAGGGGTTTTTAGTGATTAATATGGTTCTACAATAAGTGCTGCTGGCCAGCACTTATTGTAGAACCATATTAATCACTAAACCCTAGGGGTTTTTAGTGATTAATATGGTTCTACAATAAGTGCTGCTGGCCAGCAGCACTTATTGTAGAACCATATTAATCACTAAAAACCCCTAGGGGATTGGGTATATGTTATATGTATTTTTTACTATTCGGGGATCCAAATTGGAGACTTCAATTCTTAACCAAAGAATCAGGCTCCAAGCGAGCAAGATGGAAGCAAGAATTGGAGGGTCCCAGTGAAATCATTGAGGTCAAAAAAGATTTCCGTGTTGATACTTTTGATGAGAAACAAGGACCAACTAAGATCTATGCAGTTCAAAGGGGATGTCAATGCAAAGAAGAGGGGTAACAAGTCTGGGCTGATTTCTAGAAGAGGGTTTGTGAGATGCATGTCGTAGGTTCCTATCCTCTCATTGTTCTTCAGCTAGTATGAGGAGCTTCTTTCTGTGTGCTGGCATGGGAAACAGCCACTTTGATATATATATATCTTTTCAGCATTGGTGTTGTAGAAGAGAGCTTCCACGATTTTTGTGAAAGGTTTGATTGGTTATTAATAGGAGATATATTAAGCTTTCTTGTTATTAAGAGAGAGCAAATAACAGTTACTGGCTACAAGCTTTCTATCAAGTTTCGCAAGTTCATTTAGCATTTTTTATACATTGTATTGCTTCAAGATTCGCACGATACATGTTGGCTTTTTGGATTTTCCAAATGCCGTCGGGCGTATGAGAAAGAGAAGTCGATTCAGGCAAAAGCATTTTGGCTTCTCCAAATGCATGAGAAAAAAATATACGCAAGTCAGAGAAGCGATGCATGTGCAAGAATTTTGGAACAGATGCAATGGATGTAAAAAGTGTTAAATGTGCGTCTAATATCTTTACAGTTGTTGGAAACTTTTTGGCTCTGCCCATATTTTACAGCTGTATTTTATATTTCTTTCTTGATTGCTTTCTTTCTGTATAATTTATCCTTAAGAATGAACATTTCTTTTATTGTAAATTATGAATTACTTGAAGGATTTTATCTTAACTTCTCTTTTGTAATTTTTGGGTATGTTCTCTTACTCTTCATGTCAGGATTAGGCTACTACTAGACAGAATACTCGGGTACTAAAGTATTTATCCAGGTTATTGGAAAAACATACAAGAGCAGCTTTTCTGTTGAGATGGTTCAATATCTTATAACAGTCGACATCTGTACAGTTTACCCAGTTCTTCAAAAGAACGCGACAAGGGAAACAAGGGAAGAACTGATTTGTACAACTATACTTGAGAGTTCAATGATGACAGGTTAATGTTAAAATTCCAGTGGAAGAATGCAATGTTGAGAGACACAGAAGTGAGCAAGGCAACTACTGTAGAGTAGCAGAGTGATGAAAACTCTACCCAAATTGCCCTGGGCTTGTAATGCCTTTCAACAAATTATCGACGTTCCATTGTGCCTGATATATGGATTTCCCCCCCTAATTAGGCCACTTTTTGAAACTAATTACCAAAAAAGATCACTTTCGAAACTAATTTCAAAGATAGACCTTTTGCAGTTGAAAACTACGGTTTGTTCGGTTGTGAGGCCGTAGTTGAAAAGCGCGGCATCTTCAAAAATGTGTTTCAACAATTGCAGCCTCAGTTCATTTTATATTTGGCGTAAAGTGACTATGAGACTTAGACAAAATTTTTCAAGTAAAAAAATATTAAATTAAGGCCGCAATTCCCAACTGTGACTTAATTATAACAGAGGCCGCAGTTGTGATTTTTTTATTATTAAATAAAAAAGAAAGAAGAAAAAAATTATAACAGAAGCCGCAGTGGTCTCTGTTATTTTTAGGCCGCAGTTGGGAACTGCGGTTTCTATTTAACACATTGGAAAAAAATTGTCCTGGTCTCGAAGTCACTTTATACCTAATATGAAATGAATTAAGGCTGCAGTTGGGAACTGCGGCCTTAAAAAAAACCCATTTTGAAGAGGCCGCAGCAGGGAACTGGGGGCTCATTTTTGAAGAGGCTGTAGTTTGGTAGTGCGAGTGGTCTATCTTTAAAATTAGTTTCAAAAGTGATCTATTTTGAGAATTAGTTTTAAAAATTGGCATAATTCGGGAAAAAGGTCCTGATATATGATCCTTTTACACTGTTACTGGCTATAGCGGAATCACTACCATAACATAGTTCCCTTTTAGAGTAATCCATGAAGTCTTGAAGAAATAAAAATAGAGTGAAATCTTGTTCAAAGAGACCGAGAGCATAGAGTAACCGAGGATAGTACTGGTACCTCTAAGAAGGATGATGGAAAAACTTGTGTTTACATCATAAACCTGCATCTTGAAACTGAGCGCAAGGACCGAGTATCCCAGCATGTTATTCTACGCATGTTTCCTTTATCTAAGGTAAAAGGAACATGCACGAGCACAGGAGTAGCATTGGTATAAATACCCGAAATTCTAGGAACATGCACGGTTGAACGGGCCTTGAACCCGGCCCGTGAAAGGGTTTGGCGGGTTCGGGTCGAACCCGTGTACAGTAACGGACGCGAATCCAACCCGTCTAACCCGGCATGTGAACCCGTTAAAAAATGCCCAACCCGCGGGTTACGACCCGTTGGACCCGTACCCCCCCCCCCCCCCCCCCCCCCCCCCCTAAAAAAATCACTCTCTTACTCTCTTACTCTCTCTACTATTATAACTCATTTCTAAAAAAAATTTCAACAATTGAAGTATTCAACAAGCAAGTCTTCAAGGCATATACACGATCAATTTTCGATCGTATCAAAATCAAATGTAACTCCTGTTTCCCGTATTTGTATTTTATACCGTATTTTTCTCAATTGTACTCTTTTGTCTATTTGAGATCCCGTATTTTATTTCAGTTCGAATAAAATCATTTATTTTTGTCTCAACTAAATTTTGGGTCCTTCTTAACTAATTCATTGTGTACCATTTGTATCGTTCTTCATGAACAATAGATCAATTCTTCTCCTTTATCTCTCTAATATCTATTTTAATGCATTTCGATCACTTCTCCTGTTGGGCTCTTTTTGAAACGGATCCCCAAAACTCTTAAACCCAATACCCTCAAAACCTAGTATTTAAACCCCTAACCCTAATCATCTACTGTTAAAACCTAACCCCTAATCCTTCCGCCGCTAATCATCTTCCCCACCTTCGTCTCCATCTTCTCGCCAACCAAACCCACCTCCTTCGACCCATCTCCGACCACCGCCATCCTCGTCGACCCCCACAGCCAGCACCTCCACAACATCCACCACCGCCATCTCCCTATCACCGCCGAACCCAACGCCGCTCTCGCCCTCTGTTCGCACCCACGAACGGAGCAGCCTCGCCATCGCCGCGCCGCCCCACCGCCGTCGTCCTCCCCATCGCCGCGTCGCTTCCCGACGTAGCGCCGCCGTCGAAGAACCCCCCGCCGTCGCCGCTGCACCCCCCCCATCTCTCCCCGCTCTCTCGCTCTGTTATCGAACGAAGAAGAAGGAGAAAAGAGCGGGAACGATTCTTAGCCGCCAGATCTCATCAAGATTCGCGCTCTTGATCGGTGTTCCGTGTTCGTTCCGCAGCAGATCCCGATCCCGTGTGCGCTGTTCTGGCCTCAGATCCGCTGCTTCCCAGCGATCTGATTGGATCGTTTTGCTGTTTCCTGTTCGTGCCGCACCGGATCTCTCTTGCTGTTTGCTGTTCGGGCCGATCGTGTGTGCGAGGAAAACTCGATCTTTGGTATATTTTTGCACGCGCATTTCGAGGACATTTCCGGGGATTTTTCTTCTCAGTTGCTTCAACAAGCGGAGATTTTAACCGTCGATTTAAGGCAAGTAACCTTGTACATCTTATTGTCCTAGTACAAGTCTCCTTGAAATACCACATGTAGTTAGTTTGTGACTCTCCTTTGAAATATCATAGTAAAACAATTTGAACCTTCAAACTCACCAATCTAAGAGTCACAAAACTTCCTCGTATTAAATAATAATTCAATTGGACTCTTTTATCTCCTTGAACTTGCGAATCACATGGACATATGAATTAAGGACCCCTAGAAATTGTAGACGCATATAAATTTAGTGTTTTGGCAATTTGTGATTATTATGACTTGGAAAATATTATTATTCGCTGTTTGATTCCCATTACCATGTATTTGTGCCACATAATGATTTTAGACACCAAATTACATAATTCTATGAAATCTACATTAGTGAATTATTTCCCTATGTTGCTGTCTGAATTTTCATTTGCGGTTTCGACCCTCTTATCTTTGGAATTTGGGCCCGAGGCCTGAATATGAAACGTAGATCAGGATGTGTAGATGTCGATAGACTCCAGAATGATTGAATTTGGAGTTACGGTCTAGGAGATATGGCTGTTATACTGCAGCTGTGTCAGTAGGCGCAGTTCTGTAAAAACTGCTGTATATATTGACTTAGCGAATTATTTTAGCTGTACAAACAGCGAGTGTTTGACCCCAAATTTTATATGTAGTTGCTGGACACCCTATAGGACATCCCCAATTTTTCTTAGAATTAAATTAGATTATTTCAACCCTGTTTCACATGTATAAATACAAGAACACAAAATCTGCCTGAACAAATGTGACAAGCCGGGATTATGGGAAAGACTATAGAGTGGACAACATAGGTAAGTGTACTCGGAAGGGGGCCCGTGTTTCCCAAAGTTGTATGTTAAATGGAACTAAGTGCCACGTAGAACTAAGTGCCACGTCATGGGTGACGGGGGCCACCTCTAGAGCCTACGGGGGCCACCTCTAGAGCCCATTATATGATTACATGATGTATGTTTGAGATCACATGGAACTAAGTGCCACGTAGAACTAAGTGCCACGTCATGGGTGACGGGGGCCACCTCTAGAGCCTACGGGGGCCACCTCTAGAGCCCATGGTTGATCACCTGCTAGTTTGATGCCTGAGTACACCGCCCTATAGACTCCATTACTAGGTCTAAGCGCAATTGATTTGACTGTAGCAACCATGTAGTATAATGGATGCATGTCGTGCTACCTAGATAGTAATAATTACAAGACTTGAACTTGACACCTGTCACTTGATACCTGATGATATGATACATGAAACATGACACCTGAGACTTAAAGCCTGGAACTTGATACTTGGACTTGACATTTGAATCCTGACATTCAAAACAACATATGACACTAGACTTGAGGTTGTCGCTTGATATTAATTACCTTTATAGGTGTACCTGACATGTGATTCACCACTAGCAGTTGTTATCCAATCTAGTCATTATGATGTTCCCTCTTGCTAGCTAGTCTTTGAATTTGCCACTACTCCTTATAACTCTGTTTATTCTTGATTCCAACTCTTGTCTTTTCCTTGTACTTGCTTTCACTATTTGTGGCCCTAGCTTGCACTAAGGGCATTTTCTCTTGTTTCCCCTCTTGTTCCTGTTTATCTTTTATTAAACAGACTTTGGAGACGAGCTTCCCGCAGGAATTGCTGAGCAAAGGTTCTAGTTTCCAAGTGGAGAAGGACCTGACTAGAACATTTAATTCTTGCATTTATTTGTTTATTTTGGATTATTATTATTTCTTGAGTTTTGAGAACTTGTAACGGGCTGATGTTCCCGAGTTACTTTGATTCAGACTTGAAACTACTTGGATGTTTATTCATATTTCAGTTGTTTCTGTTGCTAATAAAGTATTCATGCATGCTTGGTTTTATATCTCTCTTGTTATATATACTTGTTGTGATGCTGAGTCGATCCTACAGCTTATGGATGATGTAAAAATCATTCGCTGGGCTTCGTCACGTACTCGTATTTCCGTATTTTGGGAAGCGGGGCGTGACATCAAAATTCAACAACGTCTTCAACTCTTCAACTCTCGTCCAACTCTAAGTGATCAAGTCGTCAATTCTCCTTCAAGCTCTCCTTAACTCTTCAATTCCAGAATCGCTTATTTGTAGTTTTACTTCTATTTTTATTTTTACGGTTTTTTTTATATACGCGTATCCACGATGAACGGTATCAAAATTTCATACCTCTCTCGTTATTTTATTTTTGTGTTGTAGTTATAATTATTGTTGGTTTTTTGATCTTCTTTATCTCAACCCTCTTGTTTTTTAGATTTTTTTTTATAATTCGCCGTTCCTATATTGTGTAGTTTTTTTTACATACATTACTACATTATGTCTAGATCAAGCGGTAGCGGTTGTAGCAGGCAAGATTCCTCCTCCTCTTCCCGTAGGCCACCAATTGTCCCAATTAGTAAGCCCGCCCAAGAGTACCATGATCCTCCTACCCAACAATGGGGTGCACACGACGAGGTCGTAGGTGACATACAATTAGAAGAACAACAACAACAACCAACCGAAACCACACAACCCCGTAGTAGTAGGAAAAGTAGAGGAGAAAGTAGTGATTGGCATAAGTTTTACGATTATATCCCGGACGAACAAACTCCGGGTATAGGTTTGAAAGTTTGTAAAACATGTTCTAAGGCATACAAATTCAAGAGGGGTGACGGCACCGGTACAATTAGTAGACACATCACAAATAACCATAAAGACCTTCTTGCTGACCTACAAGGCCAACAAAAAATCAACCCTAGGACCGGTCTAATTGATAGCCACCCTTATGATCCTGATCTTGTTCGTCGAAAAATGGTCTGATTAGTCATAAAGGAAGAGTTACCATTTTCCTATCCCGAGAGTAGGAACTTGAAAAATTTTAATCAAACGGCCTTAAACCCTCATTTTAGAAGAATTCCGAGAAATACTTGTAAATCGGATTGTTTTAAAGTGTACAATGAAATGAAGGACGCTTTGATTGCAATTTTATGGAGTTTAACTTGTAGAGTTAGTTTAACTTCGGATTGTTGGATGGGTGTCAACAATATTCCAATGATGAGAATAACCTGTCATTGGATCGACAATGATTGGATTCTTCAAAAAAGAATCATATCAACAATATTCCAATGATGGGAATAACCTGTCATTGGATCGACAATGATTGGATTCTTCAAAAAAGAATCATATCACTTGCGGCGTTGTTGTATCCCCATAGTGGCGCTGAAATAGCAAACCGTATTTTAGAAATTTGTGATGTTTTTCATATTCGTGATAAAATTATGTGTATTAGTTTTGATAATGCATCTAACAACAATGTAGCAATTACTACTTTAAAATCCTTATTAAACCCTCCATCTGACAATATTTTTCATGTTAGATGTGCATGTTATATTTTAAATTTATGTGTTTAAGATGCATTAAAAATAGCCGATCCATAAATTGTTAAAATTAAAAATTGTGTACATTTCATTGCATTAAGTCCAAGCGTAATTCAAGAATGGAAAGCTTGGTGTAGGCTTAAAAATATACCTTTTAGAAGATTTCCAAAGAATGTTAGACACCGATGGAATTCTATTTTTGATTTACTACATGTTGTTACCGAATATAAAGCAGTTGTAAATAATTTTTGTATCGCTAAAAATATGCCAAATTTTGAAATGACTCCCACCGATTGGTATTATGCCGAAGCTTTGTTGAAATTTTTAGAACCTTTTAAAATTGCAACTTTAAAATTTTCAAAAATATATGAGTCTACTTCTAGTAGCATTTTTATTTCATTAGTTAGCATGATGCAAACATTTAACGAAATGTTAAATGATCCCCATGTTGCTGAGATTGTAAAACCTGCATACAAATTTTTTTTAAAGTATTATTTTCCTCCTCCTATGTTGATTTGTGTTGCTACCGTTATGGATCCTCGTATCAAATTAGAAGGTACGAAGAGTTTGATTGAAATATTTTTTGCATTACTTGAGAAAAATGTAGAAATAGTAATTGATTGCGCTATTTTTTAGTTCAGTTTGAATCTACATTAAATAACTTGTATGATTATTATGATAGATGTTTTGCTTCTAGTAGTACAACTTCAGTAGTTAGTTCTTCTTCTGCTACTTCTAAAGGTAAGGGTAAGAGTATATTTGATGATAGAACATTTAATTTACTTGCACAAATTCAATCAAAAAAATCTAGGACTAATCAACCAAATGAATTAAATTGGTATAACCAACAAGATTCTGAGCCTTCTTCTTCTCCACTAGATATTTTACAATGGTGGAAAGACCATGAACACACTTTTAGTATTCTGTCAATTATGGCTAAAGATTTACTAACTCCTCCTGTCTCTACAGTTGCTTCTGAAAGTGCATTTTTTTCAAGTGGCAGAGTTCTAACAGATTACAGGAATCGCTTGAAGCCCGACACATTAGAGATGTTCGTTTGCACAGAAGACTGGCTAAAGGCTGAAGATAGGACATAAGAGAAAGCACTATCAACGTCCACAAGTGGGAGTAACTCGTCGAAACAACAACAACAACAACAACAACAACAATAGCTTTGCTTGTAATAGCAACTCGACCGACACGTTAGAAATTGTATTATATATCTTTGCTTGTTATGTTAAATTAGAAAAATTGAAGTCAATTAAAATTGTATATAAGAAATATGTTAGTGTATAAAATATATTTGTGAATTGAATTCTTCATTCATTAGAAATTGTGAAAATTGTATAACTTAAATTCATATGAATAATATTTCAATATTTTTTGCCAATTTCACTCTTTCAATCTTATTATTAATATTACAATTTTTAATGTTCATTATTATTATTATTATTATTATTATTATTATTATTATTATTATTTTAAGTTAAAAATATTATTAAAAAAAACCTATCTATCTAAACGGGCCAACCCGCGGGTCGACCCGACCCGACCCGGGTTGGACACTAAAGGGTTCACGGGTTGGGCGGGTCGACTAAAACAACTTTCGGCCCGGCCCGGCCCGGTCCGGTTAAATCGCCAAACCGGCCCGAGCCCTCCCAAGTCAAGGTCCAACCCGGGCGGGTTCGGCCCGGCCCGGCCCGTTCGACCCGAATGCCAACCCTACGAAATCAGGATCCGGTCCGGATCCAGCATTGGACCGGAACCGACCCGGCCTATCCGGGTCCGAGTCCGGGTCCTAAAATGGGACCCGTTGTACTTTCGGGTCCGGGTTTGGGTCTGCTCAAAAGAGACCCGACCCGGACCTGGACCCGGACCCGTTAAAAAAATCCAAAAAATCAACATAAAAATAAATATTCTATTCTCATTCCTCCCCTCATTCCTCATCAATTCTAAATATTCCTCTTCCAAACTCAAAAATCATGCCTTTTTCTTCTATCCTCTATTCTAAATCCTCCACTCGCCGACTTTGCTCGCTGCTCACACTCCCGCTCCTACCTAAACGGGTAGAAATATTTTAATAGGACCCGAAACCAGACCCGGTCCTCACGGGTCTGGGTTTGGGTCCAATTTTTGGACCCGTAGGGGACCGGGTTCGGGTCCGGGTAGTGAAGGACCCGACCCGACCCGATACCAATGCTACACAGGAGTCTGTAATGCAAAAGAGTTTTTAACATCTCACACACACCTCACAAAAGTTCGAATGTCAAATAATGCTCTGCCATTAATACATCATAGTCAGGTTGCGTTTCTTGTTAGAATTGGAACTAGATCGTGCGGATCATCAGATTGCGTGATATTTGGAGATGGTTTACCAAATACAGAAAATGTGGCATAGACGTAGTTTGTAATTGGAAAGAGACAAAATGGAAGGAAATATGGCATAGAAGAAAAATCTACCATCTTCTTCTAAATGTATGATGCCCACTATTCAAAGTGTTCAACATGTCATAAAATATAGTAGTATAAAATATTATCAAAGCTGAATGTGTTTTGTCCATGTATTTAATGCTCGCATTAGTTGTATTGTTGAAAAACTGTTCATTTTGCAATCTCATGATGAATTGACAAATATATTCAAATTTAGTAATTTTTCTTCACTCTATGTTTTTAATATCATTTTCTGGAAATTTAAAATAATTTTTCTAAAATAATAATTATTTTTCACAATTTAAAAATATAATTCTGAATTTTTAATTATTTTTCAGAATTATTAAATAATTTTTCCGAATTTAATATTATTTTTCAGATTTTTTTATTATTTTACTAAAAATTATTAATAAGAAAATAAATTTTAAATAATATATAATACCTGAATTAATCTGGGTCGTTGACTGAGAGAAGCACGCTTTTTGGAGAGATCCATGGGTCACAAAAAGCCAAAGCAACCATTATACCCAGTTTGAAACCGGGTAACCCACTTTTTCTTCTTTGGATCTGGATCGCCCATCTTGATTGGCACGAATTTTAAAGTAATCGGACGGTCGAAAAAATCCCAAAGCTATTGCCCTCCCCGTTTCGCACGCTACTCGGTTTGCAAGGGGTAGGTGGAGCGGGACCCAACGCAACGTGGCGTCGTGTGACTGGAGGGTCAACAGAGGCGGGGCCCACTCTGACGTAGGCGTTCAGAGAAGCAGCAGGGGGCAGACTGGGGCCCACTGTCACGTAGGCGTGCACACTGTCACGTGGGCGTGTAGAGCAGCAGCAGGGTCAGCGGAGCCCACCGCCATGTCGGCGTGCAGAGCAGTAGCAGGGTCAGCGGGGCCCACCGCTACGTCGGCTTGCTCAGAGCATCTGTAGTCGTTTTCTATAAATTTATCCATATATCGATAAATAGAAATAGATATTACGATTCCGCTGCACTCGTCGTAAGCTATATTATAGCAAACAACTATTTAATATTAAGGGACGGCATAAGAAATGCCGTCGGAGGCCAAAAAGTGCAAAAACACACGCGTGCTTGTCGGACGGCACACGAAGTGCCGTCCGTGCAGCCGCATGTCTAGGACGGCACATGAAGTGCCGTCCGACACTAAGCAACTTAACTGCAGCTGACTATACTTAATTGCAGAAGACTATACTTAATTAATAGCTACTTAATTAATTGCAGAAGACTATACTTAACTGCACATGAAGACTAAGCAACTCCACTGATATCATAGCTGCATTAATTGCAGAAGACTATACTTAATTAATAGCTACTTAACTGCATAGCTGCATTAACAGCTAATTAATAGCTAATTAATCTATAGCTAATTAATAGCTACTTAACTGCATCTAACTATTAGCAAATTTTTTTTTTTAATAAATTCCCAACGGACGGCACATCAAGTGCCGTCCGGGAATAGCGGAAATGGGAATTAATGAGTCCGGTTAATTGCGGAATTTTTGAAACGGACGGCATTTCGAGTGCCGTCCGACGCTTAGAACAGTAGTTTGCACGCGTGGGACGGCTCTTCGACCACCGTCGCTGACTTATCGATAAAGCTATTTCGTCTCTCATATATAGCAATCGACTGTAGCGATTTATCGATAATATCGATATATAGCAAACGACTGCAGCTACTTTTTAAGCTATATATCGATATTATCGATATATAGATAACGACTACAGATGCTCTCAGAGGGAGGGAGGTGGAACCCAGTGCGGGTGGGGTCCATGCCATGTGGGCGCTCTGCACGTGGGCGACTCAGAGACAGGAGGGGGGAAGTGGGACCCGCCTCACGTGGCTTATGGCGCTGGCGCTAACTGGGATCTGTAGGGCCCACGTTGCAGTCACAAGCCCACGTGGCGCTAGCTGCAGCGTGCCCCCCCCCCCCCCTCTGTCTGGCGTGTGAACATGTGCCGGGCGTTGGAGTTTGGCTTTCCCCTTTTTTTCCCTAACACGCTTAGCACGTAAAACTCCATGCCCTTGTCTATGCTGCATATTTATACGCGGTAACGTGTATTTATACACGGTAATGCGTATTTTTACGCATTTTTGCATATTTTACGCATTTTGAACACATTTTTGCCGCTGTTTTGTCCCCTATAAACTCAGAGACTCTTCACTCTTTGAACCTCACTGCTCCATTCATCGTTCTCACTTCCCAAAGGCTATTTTCTTCTTCAAGTGCTTGAATTGCACGATATCTTTTTGCCTCTCTCTGTCCCGACGGTCAGGTAACATTTACAGTTTGTAATTTATTCTCGAGCCATGACTAGGGTACCGTTGGGTAGCTCCTCCTCTTCCGGTAGTGACGGAGTAGAAGTGATCTCTGACCCTCCTTCTTGTAAGGGGAAAGAGGCAGTCGGTCCTTCTGTTATCATAGAAGTTATCGACCAAACGAGGGACGACAGGGGGTGTCACCTTTCGTAGTTTCATCCTCCTCTTGTTCCGTTACTAGTCCGTCAGTACCCAGAGGATGTATCGAGCTTGATCCACTACAGGGCTGTAGGTGAGGGGCCCGACGACAATTACCCGATTTTTGAGAACGACCATGTGAGAACTATTATGGGGAAGGAGGACATCCTGCCCATTCGGAGCTGCTTTGGAATTCCTTGTGAGTTCGAGTTGCTCCTCCTCGGTCCTGGGGTTAGGGCGTTTTCCCGAATGTTGAGCGAATACTGTGTGTTTTCTCTCGATGCTTTCCTTGGTGGGCTACGTTTGCCGATGCCTCCCTTTATGACGACGGTGCTCAACTGGTATGGACGAGTCCTATTCAGTTTGCGCCTAACTCCTGGAGGCATCTTACGGTATTCATCTTGAGGTGTTATAAGGCTGGTGTCAAACTAAATCTTCAGTTGTGGCATAAACATTTTAGGCTCCATAGGCAACGGGCATGTGACAACTGGTACTACTTTTCCCCTCATCCCAAAAGAAGGGTGATCACTGTCCCGGATTCCATCAAGAACTGGAAAAGCAGGTATTTTATTGTCCGGAGTCCCAAACCATGGGGATTTCCAACTAGGTGGGGGGGCTCGGTGTCGAAGATGTTAACCATCGAACCGGAGTTGATGGAGGAAGAGGAGAAGGTTAGTGAGCTTCTTCTTTTGGCTGGCGAGATGAAGTGGCAGGATATCTCGGAGGAGGTCCTTTGCTCGAGGGGGTTAAGCCCGATGGACCCTAGTACGGTTTTTCATTATCTGCATTTTAATACCTCTATTTTCGTTTCAGCATTTTCTCGCTTTTCACACTTCTATATTTTCCTATCTTCACTTCTTTTATTTTCTTGTGTGCAGGTAGCATGGACTTCAGAGGTCTTCTCGCAAACCGAGTCTCTTTACACACCAAGGGTTTAGAGGATCAGAAGAGAAAAGGGGGAGCTGGTTGTCCCAGGATTCCGATGTCTGCTAGGGGCTCTTCTTCCTCCGCACCGACCGGGATAGAGCCGACGTCTACAGATGTGTCTGCAAGCCCTGCTGAGGGGGGTTCTGGTTTGGATGTCCTCTTGGCGCTTCAACACGCCCCACTCACCGCCACAGCTGATGCTATTTTTACTTCCGAGGAGAAGAAGGTGTATGCTCCAGACTAGGGGTTGAAACAGTGCGACGCTATCCTGGGGGACTCTGTGAAGTGCCTTGACGTGGTTTAGAATCTCCCCACTCCTCGGGACCAGAAGGCTCTAGCAAAGGAGTCGATTGATGGTTCTCTCATGGAGATTTCTCAGTGTGTTGTTTTGGTGAGTCGTCTACCTTTTTATTTTTTTAGATTTGGCTTGAGATTTTTCCTTTGGCATTCAGTTTTCCTAAGCCACTGTCTCTTTTCTTATTGCAGGCTGCTTGTCGAACCGAAAACTTGATCAAGCTGATACAGGCCGAAGAGAAGGAGTGGAGGAATGAGGCTGCTAGAACCGACAGGCTTAGGAAGAAAGCCATTCTAGAGTTGGAGGCAGCGATAAATGAGAAAGCGGCCCTCCTTGCTGCTTCGAGGAGGAGAGGAAGAAGTGGAAGGAGCAGGCAGCGAAGGATTTGGAAGATGCAGTAGCGGCTGCGGAGGCAAAGGCGTTAGTTCACCTCAATGAGGTGATGGATCAGTCATATGCTAAGGCCATTGCCGATGTGGTGGAGCGCATCCCCAGCTTTGATGGGAAGGTTTATCGGCCTGTGCTTCTTTTGGGTATGAAGCCATTAGTTGAGGAAACTGACGAGGAAGGAGGGGATGGCACATGTGGTGGAGGCACCCCCTTGGCTTCGTCTAACGATGAGGGAGCCTGATCTTGTAGCTGTTGTGCCTCATTTCTTTTTCTGTTTTGATGTCTTTCCATTTGCATTTAGTACGACACCTTTTGTAGTAGCCTAATAGCAGACTGGCCACCACTTGTTTAATTTCTGCATCTGAATCAAGGAAAAAGCTTGTGTGTTGAGGCGTGGTATTTGTTTGTTTCTCTTTGTACCGTTTATTTGCGGTTTGAGAGAGTTTGTAGTTCCGAACTTGTTGTTGGAGTCAACCAGTTTCGGGAGTAGTTCTAATGGTCGTGTTTGAGCCCCGAACCCACATACTTGCAGGTTGTGAGGGCAATTTCGAGCCATGATTGTGAACTCCGAACCAGTTGTTTAAGATTCATCAACAGTTGTGGAAGCAATTTCGAATGGTGAACCACTTCGTACTCGCTTATAAGCGAGTAGTTGAAGCAGAATCGAACCAGGTGTTGGACTCCGAACTTTTCATTTTAAGAGAGAATCAACAGTTGTGGAGCAGTTCCGAATGGTGAACCACTTCGCACTCGCTTGTAAGCGAGTAGTTGAAGCGGAATCGAACCAAGTGTTGGACTCTGAACTTGTCGTTTTAAGAGAGAATCAACAGTTGTGGAAGCAGTTCCGAATGGCGAACCACTTCGTACTCGCTTGTAAGTGAGTAGTTGAAGCGGAATCGAACCAAGTGTTGGACTTTGAACTTGTTGTTTGGGTATTCGCTAGTTGTTGGAGCTTGGACTCCGAACTAGCTTGTTGTAATTGAGTCGAGACTTGAGTGGAAATGTTTAAGGGTAAAAGAATGATCTTTGAGAAAGGCAAACTGAGTTTTATTGAAAGAAAAACTAGGTGGCTGCCACAGAGATGCGAGCCTTTATTACATTTGATAAAAGAGAAAGAGTTAACATGCTTTCAGGAGAACTAAGGAGCATGTTCTTGGAGAAGTTGCGGGTCAGAGAAAATGGCAGAGGGGAGGGCCTTGCTGATCAAGAACTTGCAGGTCGGATCTTCCTCTGAGAAGACCACCCCCTCTAACTCGTCGACCGGCCCTGATATAGGTTGGGTGCTCCCCTGGGGAATCTCAAGAGCTTCGAGAGAGAGGATGGATCCTCCAATCGAGGTCGTATAGAATTTGCGGGCTGCTTCTTAGCTTCCCCTCTCTTCTCCCATGCCCGCCGTGGTGGGGAACTTCATCTTCAAATGATAAGCTGAGGGAATGGCTTGTAGAGCTGATAGGCTTGGTTGACCTAGGATGACGTTATAGGCAGCTTTGACGTTAACCACCATGAAATCCATCGGCTCGGTTTGGATAGTAGGAGCTTTGCCAGCTATTACGTCGAGCTTTATGACACCTTCGATTGTCACTGGCACTCCCGTAAACCCATGGAGAGTGTAGCCGGCGGGCTTCAGCCAGTCCCTTGATAACTGGAGACCTTGGAAGGCCTCCAAAAAGATGATGTTGACTGAACTCCCGTTATCCACTAGGACCCTCTGCACCTTGAAGTTAGCCATGTGGAGGGTGATAACCAACACATCACAGTGGGGGGGGGGGGGTCGGACACCCTCCAGGTCTTCATCTGAAAAAGCAACTGGGACTCCGAGGCCCTTAGGAGGGGGATGACCATGTACAGAGTTCACCTCCCGGATGAAGGCTTTTTGGGAAGAGTTGGAATTTCCTCCCATAGGGCCTCCGTGAATGAGGTGCAAGACGTGCTCCTGTTCATAGTTCGGGGTCTCCTCGTGCCGTTCGGGTCACTTGTTAGCCCCTCATGGGGCGGAGGAGGATCGGCCCGGTCATCTAGCGAGCTGTCCTCTCTGAATGAGGGCCTCGATTTCGTCTTTCAAGGCTCGACAATCGTTCGTGTCATGGTCGTGGTCGCGGTGGTAGCGGCACCACTTTTCCCTGTCCCTCTTTTTCCCGGGAGTGTTCATCATAGGAGCAGGAGGGAGAATTCCTTCTTTCTCGACCTCTATCAAGATAGCTGAGACATTGGCATTGAGAGGAGTGAACCACTCAAACCGGGGAGGAGGGCGACGCTGGCCTCCGTTGTCCTTCTGGAGCTTCTTAGCTCCTTCGTCCTCTGTGGTCTTCCGCTTGCTCCCAGAAGCGACACTTTAAAGGTGGGGCGGTGGATAGCTTCCTCCACTCGGATGTACTTCTCGCTTCGGAGGAGGAGTTCCGAGAAGTTCCGAGGGGGCTTCTTGGCCAAGGATGCCCAGAGGTCGGAGTTGAGGACATTGGATTGGAAGGCGGCTAAAGAAACCGACTGATCGAGGGAGGCGATGGACCTGGCCTCCACAGTAAACCGCTTGACATAGTCTCTCAGCTTCTCGTCCTTCTTCTAACTGAGGAAGAGTAGCGAGATACTCGTATTTTTGGAGTGACGGCTGCTCACAAAATGAGTTATGAAGAGGGTTTCGAACTGGTCAAAAGAAAAGATAGAGGACAGGGAGAGTCGGGAGTACCACTCTCGAGCCGAACCTTTAAGAGTAGCCGGGAAGGTCTTGCAGAGGAGGGCATCGGAGGCCTGATAAATCATCATGAGAGTTTTGAAACTCTCTATGTGATCTACGTGGTCCGACTCCCCCGAGTATGACTCGAATTGTGGCGGTTTGAAATTTGCTGGGGTAGGGGCCTCCATGATGGCGCGGGAGAATGGAGGCCTGCTTGGATGGAGGTTCCTCCCCCTTTGTTCCTCGTCTCTATCGAGCTGGCCAAGACGCCTCTCCATTTCATGGAGACGGTGGTAGACGACATCC
This sequence comes from Hemerocallis citrina, assembly GCA_017893485.1. Classification (NCBI taxonomy): domain Eukaryota; kingdom Viridiplantae; phylum Streptophyta; class Magnoliopsida; order Asparagales; family Asphodelaceae; genus Hemerocallis; species Hemerocallis citrina. The sequence goes on along the minus strand of CM030363.1, from coordinate 254,274,591 downwards.
TCCATTCGATCGTATCTCGCCGAGCCCCGGGACTCATCTTCGCATGAAGGAGGACGGGGGCTACGGCGATGGTAGCTTGGAGACTGGTAAGGACTGGGAGTGCAATGAAGGTGGCTCGGAGCCCCCCAAGGACTAGGGGACCGACGGTGGTGGCTCCTAGCTAGCTCAGGAGTAGGTGGCCTCTGGTCGTTATTGTTGTTGTTGGGGGCAGCATTGAGGGCCTGCAAGACTGTCGCTTGCAAGTCTTGAAACTCTGCCCTTGTGACGGGCACATTCTGGTCCCTTGGGGCTGGTCGACCAGCAGGAGAACGATCCCTCCTTTGCCGGTGTTGGGGGGACTCCCTCTGCCTCCTGGGAGAAGCGGACCTTCTGTAACTGTATCTGCAGGGAGACTGAGCCGTTGGACATTCTGGACGGGAGCCTCCTTCACGGGCCCGCCTCTCATCCAAGCGGTGGCGAAGATCTTCCTCACTCTGTCGGGTGATGATGATGTTGCGGAGATCTTCCGACGCCCTAGGGTTATGGGATGCCATGGAGTCGGTGGAAGGGTTGTGTACCGAGACATGATCACGGTGGATAGGTTGCTTTTGGGGATTAGGACGAGAGGTCCCTACGCCAGCATTTTGGGGCCCGGATTGAGCCTGCTGGGGTTGAACATTTTGAAGAGGAGGCTGCCCCTGCTGCGACGGCTGGACAGGTTGAGGAGGAAGCTGTCCTTGTTGCTGAACCGGTTGGAGGGGCTGAGGCAGAACCTCTGGAGGCGGAGGAGGAAGAGGAGCGGTAGTGGCCCGACGGCTATAGACCACTACCTTTCCCTTCCGTAGAGGCATGGCTCGGGACTGTCTTGATTGGTGGAAGAGGCTGGATTGCTATTCGACGTTCCTACAGACGGTGCCAATCTGTTGTTGCTTTTTTCGATGTGGGAGCAAATAGATAGAATTTGTGAGTTCGTAGGAAATCGAATGAGTCAAACCTGAATACCTTCACCGGCGTTTGACTGGTAATCCGCTGCTGCCGTGACCTACAAAAAGTGCGAGATACCAGGGTTGATTCCAACGACGCACCATCTGATGCTCTTTTTAGTAATCTGAATGATTATGAAAGAGCTTTTGGTATAGAAAATTGATTACCTTGCAATGGTGGGAAGAGAGGGTTTATATCGTCGCCTTTGGAACCAGTTTTGAGATGAGGATGAATCTCTACTTTCCGGTGATAGGATAGAGTTGGTTATGCCATCCATGTGAAGGGATTGGGACTGGACTCTTCTCTTGATAAAGAGATAGAGTTTTCAGATCCTCCCTTGTATATGGATGGATAGAATCAGTTACCCCCCAGAATAAGGGAATTTCAACTGGGTTCGACGAATCTGGACTCCTTGGACTCCTTTGTGTTAGGGCTGTTGTAACAGTCCCTATTGCAGGCTGGATCAGTTTGCCGGGTTGGAGAACGGCCCGCTTATCTTGTCGGGCCTGTGTCTGTTAAAATTACTGTTTTACTCCTGGGAGCTTTAAGATCCGTGCCCGATTTGAACGACCCCGATTTAGCTCTATTTTTACCCATATCAGGTGCATATTGTGAATTTTGGTTAAGAATGAGTATTTATGTGCCAATTTCGGCGTAGGACCCTTATATCCTCTTGAAAATAAATATAGAGAATATCAAAATATAATGGTGCTTCTAGCAAGAATGATAGAGAAGTCTCCAAGAGAATGATAGAGAAGTCTCCAAGAGATGAAGCAAATATATGTCTTCCTTGTTGGAAAAAATTTTTTGCGAAATTTTTCCTTCAACTAGATTAGAAAGAATGTGAAATATAAATGAAAAACAACACACATAAATTGATAAGGAGTTCAGTACAAATTTTGCCTACGTCTCCGGAGTTGTTGCAAATCATAACTATAGGAGAGACAACTGTACAAAGTGTTTACAACACTTAAAAAAAAACTTCACAACCCAAACCCAAGGGAATTTTCTCAAGAATTGTTTCCTCACAAAAAATCTCTCTTTACAAAGTGTTTATCACACTCAAAAACTCATAATCCAAAACCCAACTCTCATTTTTTTTCTGGATGAATAGATGGATTTTTGTTTATGATGATAGAACTGAGGGAAAAATTAGGCTATTTATAAGCCTCTCTAATCGCGACTAAGAGAAGGTTAGGTGGGTTAGGTGGGGATTATGCATTGCCCAACTGCTTTATCTGCCATCTTTGTCAAAGTAGTCAGCAATGCCCCCACTTCCTTTTTCAAATTTTTTTAATTTTATATTTTCCCCCTTTGTCACAAGTAGTGGGGCCCTCCCCCACTACCCGCTAACATTATCCCCCTTGGAGACTTGATTAATCATGTCTCCACACCTCGATTAATGCAGTGTGCAGGCAAACTAAAGCTGAACGTAGCTTCAATTCGTCAATAATCACCATTTTTGTTAGTATATCCGCGGGATTTTGACTTCCACTAATCATTTCTATCTTCAAAATCACATCTTCCGAAAGTGACCAAATAAAATGATATTGCACCTAAATGTGTTTCATTCTGGAATGGAAAGACATGTTTCTTACTAAATAGATAGCACTGTGACTGTCGTAATACAAGACATTGTCTTCATGTTTCTTGCCAAATTCTTCTAAGAAACTTTGTATCCAAAACATTTCTGTGCTGGCTTCTGTGACATCGACATATTCTACTTCAGTTGTAGAGAGACTAACTATCTTCTACTGTTGAGAAACCCAACTCACTGCAGTACTTCCAAGGGTTTATACATACCTTGTAGTTTTCTTCTGATATCGACATTTATGGCTAAATTATCATCCACATAGTCCGTCAGTGTCATATCTCTACCTTTGAAACAAAGTGTTCTGTCTGACAGATGGTTACTAGTGATTTCGGCTTCATGCAGGCGAGTTACAGCCTGCAATCTGAACTGAGGACGGATTTTTGGAGTTATCTGAGGGTCCATTTAATTGCTTCCCAATGTACCTTACCCTGTTTATTCATGTACCTGCTAATAGATCCGACTTCTCGAGCAATATCTAGTTTGGTACAAACCATGACATACATCAGACTTTCAATTGTTGAGGCGTATGAAATATTCTCAATGTGTGCATGCGCTTCTACCATATTCGATGAATGTTCCTTGGAGAGTCTAAAATGAACACCCAAAAGTGTACTCACTGGCTTAGCATTCTTCATGTTGAACCTGGAGAGTACTTTATTAATGTACTTAGCCTGTGATAACATTAAAGTCCTCGACTTCGTGTCTCTCTTGATCCTCATTCCAAGAATCTACTTCGTAGCGCCTAAATATTTCATTGCAAACTACTTCGACAATTCCTGTTATAGATTGATAATCTTTTGCATGTCTGAACCTACAACAGACATATCATTTATGTACAACAATAGATGAAGCTGTTGTCGAACTTCTTGATGTAGCAACAATGATATGCTTGACATCTTGTGAAATCGCTGCTGCTCATGAAGCTACCAAACTTCTTATACCACTGTCTATGAGCTTGTTTCAAGCCTTACAAGCTTTTCTTCAATCTGCATACGAGGTTCTTATTGCCTTCCTTTATGAAGTCTTCTGGTTGCTTTATATAAATTCCTCCAAATCACCATGAAGGAAATCTATCTTTACATCTAATTGCTCAAGATGTAATTTTTTTGCAGCTAAAATTTTCAATATCAGTCTGATTGTAGTCAGCTTCACGATTGGAGAGAAAGTTTCATTGTAATCAACACCTCATTTTTGCTGAAAGCCTTTGGCTACCAATCTTGCTTTGTAGTATTCGCTTTCATCGTGCTCTTCTTTGATCCTGAGAACTCATTTGTTATGAAGAGTTTTCTTGGCTGGTGGCAGTTCAACTAATTCACATATCTGATTTGACATGAGCGAGTCCATCTCATCTTTCATGACAGAATCCCATTTAAATGAATCCTTCGCTTGCATTGCTTCGTCATGATACTCTGCTTCTCCACTATCAGTCGGTAACAAATAGTGCAAAGAAGGCGCATAGCGCTAGATTGGTTTAGAAATTCCTGAGCATTTCACTACTGGTGTGCCTGTTGCCTTCCTTGGATGTGGTAGCCATTTCTCAGGCTCCTTCTCTGGAATCAAAAGGGGGAAGGCCCCACTACTGGTGACAAAAGGGAAATAATTAAAAAGAATGAAGAAAAATGAAAAAAGAAATGGGGGTGGTGCCCACCACATTTAACAAATGTTGGCGGGTAGTGGGGGAAGGCCCCACTACCAATGACGAAAGGGGAAAGAGATAAAAAAGAGAGAAGAAAAATGAAAAAGGAAGTCGGGACGGTGCCCACTACTTGAGAAAAAGAAAGCAAAAAAAGGAGTCGGGCAGTCAAGATGTTCCAATGGCCAGTCAAGATTTGCAGCAAGTGACAGTAAAACTTGAACGGTTGTTAAACTTTGCTACAGGTGCAAATATTTCATTATAATCAATTCTATAAGTTTGAGTGTACCCTTTGGCAACCAAACTTGTTTTGTATCACTCTATTGAACCTCTGACTTATACTTCACTGTATATATCCATCTACATCCTACCGGCTTCTTTCCTGCTGGCTATTCGACTATCTCCCAAGTTTCATTCTTCTTCAAGGACTTTATCTCCTCATCCATAGCTGCTTTCCACCTTGGATCAGCTAAAGCTTCCTGCACATTGTTAGGAATAGATACAACAGATAATTAATTCACAAATGACTTATTTGATTCAAACATTCAGTGAGTTGACATTACTAGTGGGATCAGGCTCATAAGTAGGTTTTGGGATACCTCTAGTAGTATGATTTGGAAGTTCTCTTCTTGGAGCTTCAGACAGTGATGACGATTAATTTTGGGGTTCTGCTAGGGGTAGAGATGGATCTGATGGTGCTGGTGGTGGAGATGGTTCTGACGGTGCTGGTGGTAGAGATGGCTCATCTTCATGGAGGTTCGACACTGATTGCAGTTCTTCATGAAAATCTCCTTCCTCAACCAAATCTTCATTCGAGTGATCGTCATTACTTACATCTAGATTTTCTCCCCTTATATTCGATTGTTCAGACTGAATGGTAACCACTTCATCATAGGCAAGAGTTTGAACTTCACTTCGGTACTCTCCCTGAAGTTCAACCTTAGAGGAAAAATACATCTCATCTTCATAGAACACAACATCCATAGTCACAAACATCCTTTGAGTTGGGTGGGTGATAGCACATATACCCTTTTTTATCATGTGCATATCCCATGAAAACACATCGGACAGCTCGAGGAGTTAACTTATTACGTTCATGTTGATGAAAATGAATGAATGGAACACATCCAAACACATGAGGTGACAAGTTGACAACTTTTGGTGCATTCACAGCTTCAGTTAATTCTTGAAATGGCGTGAGGAAGTTTAGGATACTTGAGAAAACTCGGTTGATTAAGTATGCAGCGGAAGCAAGGGCTTCCCCTAATAAATGAGTGCATATTTCCATGGATAAGAGATGCACGGACCACCTCGAGCAAGTGTCTGTTTTTTCTTTCTGCAACCTCATTCTGTTAAGGTGTATACGAGCATGTAGTCTGGTGAACAATCCCATGTTCCACCAAATATTGTTGCATATTCGAACTCAGGTACTTGCCGCCATTATCACTCCTAAAAACTTGAATTTGTGTTTTATACTGAGTCATAACACGTTTGTGAAATTTCTGAAATAAGCTACTAACTTCACTTTTAGACTTCATCAAATAAATCCAAGTCATACGAGTACAATCATCAATAAATGTCACAAACCATTTTTCTCCTCCAAAAGTAGTATTCTTAGATGGACCCCAAACATCAGAGTGGATAATCATAAATAGTCGAGTGCTTTTACTTAAATTTTGAGGAAAAGAGGCACGGTGACTTTTTGCTAATTCACACACCTCACACTGAAAAGTAGAAACTTCCAACTTCGATAATAAACTTGGAATAATTTCTTCAAATAACCAAAAGAAGCATGTTCTAGACGTCGATGCCATAGCCAAATTTCAAATTTCTTCTTCTCCCCCTCGGATCCTTCCATAAATAGAGTTTGATTTAATTTACTTGAACTTTTAGATTCTAAATCCAGGTAATAGAGCTTCCCACACTACAACACATAGGGCTTTCTACAGCGGACTTATTATAGCATTTAAGTGTTAATGCTATTGAAAATGATCAATAATAGCATTTTTGAAGAAAATGTTGTCTTTGATTAATTTTGAAATTTACTCTTAGTTATGACAGCGTTTTTAAAACGCTATATTATTTACGGCATTTTATAAACGCTATTATATCTGTAAATAAACAAAATAGATGTGGGCAAAAAAGAAAATTCTAAATAAAAACTCCAAATCCATCAAAACCTAACTTCTCCCTCTCTTCCAAAACCCTTCTTCACCAAATCGATCCCTCCCTCCTCTGCGCCTCCCGATCGAATCCCCGACCCAGCCGCCATCAAATCTTCTCCCCGTGCCACCGTCGCCCTCCCTGCCGTCTCAATCTCTTCCTCCCCACCGTCGCCCTCTCTTCCTCCCCGCCGTCGCCCTCTCTTCCTCCCCGTGCCCCCGTTGCCCTCCCCGCCGTCTCAATCTCTTCCTCCCCGCCGTCGCCCTCTCTTCCTCCCCGCGCCGCCGTCGCCCTCTCTTCCTCACACAACCCTTCTTGATCCTTGGCTTGGCAGGTAAACATATAAAGAAATAGGGTTTTTAGCATAGCACTGTATGGTATGTATACACTTTACTTCATGATTAGCTAGGAATAGATATTGTGTGTATATACTGTTCTCGTTTGGCACTTGGAGTTTTTCCTTTTAAGTTGATCTCTGTGTATAAAAAATGCTCTTGGTTTCATTTGATTGTAACCAAGAACTTCTTTCGATTTATTAAATCCCCTTTTGATTTCCACAAATCTATTAAGATAAATGATAATCAGGACATAGTGAATGTAAAGTTGTGTATATATCGTTATGGGACTTGCAATTGCATGGCCGACCGATCACATCAAGATGTTGGATTCTAACTAGGTACATTACTTCAAAAAAGATTAATTGGATTTAAATATTTATGGATTTATTTATTTTGTTTTTTCGTTTGTCTGTTTGGATTGGTATATTTATTGCAATAGGATAGCAAGATTTTTAAAGAATATGACAATCGTATGCAAATATTCTCCTGATCTCATTTTGTTCTTAGGAATTAGGAAGAGGAAAGAGTGCTTAGAATGTCGAAGCATAACAAATTAAAACAAATTAGATGAACACTACTATTTTGTTTGTTACCAAAAACATGCAAGAGTGCCCAATTGGATTCCCAGTAAATAAAACCTATTGGACTTATTCACCTTATTTAGCTGAATAAATCCGAAGAGTTTGGATAGGGTTATGTTGTACCCAAATGAATTAGATAACCCGATCTATAACAAACCTTATGTCTTGTAAGATGCCAAGTTGAAATGTTTTCATGTAATGTTGGTTATTTCATTTTGTCACTAAAATAAATAATGTAATATATGATTTTTTCTAAAGTTGATGGCTCACTTCCAACTCAATGTATGACTAAGTTTGTAAGAATCCCTTTTATCGTGTGACACTTCTGGAGTAGTTTTACTTGGTCTGCCCCGCTATTACGTTGATGTATCATCGTAAAGTTTTTATGATAATTTGATTAAGTAATTTAACTGTTTCTTTTTGCTTGTGATCTAGTGTTGATGGCATCATAGTCATATATGATCTGTAAAGTTCTCTTGTATGTTGTAGTTGGAACCATAAACATTTTCAAACAATATATAAAATTTGAAGGATCTCATATGCCTTGATGTAATTTTTCATCGTGATTCTTGTGTTGGTGACCTGGCTAGCCTAACGTTGTATAGTACTATAATTTAATTTTTGCGATTGCATGACTTTGAATGTTTACTCTGTTAAAAATGTTTGTTAAACATATTGTGTTTTGCTGGCTACTATCCGATATCCAAATCCTAACGTAATTGTCGTAGCAATCACCAGATACATTCCTGACTGTTTTGAGGGTGAAGAGTGAAATCATTATTGTAAGTGTGACACGTTATAATGTTCTCGGATGAGTGTCAAATCTTTACTGATGCGTGTTTTAACCATTCCTGTAATGGTCCTTCATAGGCATGCACAGTTATGTATATTATATACTAGTTATTTCTTTTATCTACTTTGTAATTAACTTTTGTTATCTCAGAAACTATTTACAGTATCCAAAATGTTAATAGGATAAATGCTTTTGAGTTGTTTCATTGATGCCATATTTGGAGAAGCTCCCTACCGAAATTACATCATGCATTTCATTACTATTGCAAATATACATGCACATTTCACATAGAAGTTAAAAGAAACAACCTTTCAAGCATGCGATACTCAAAGAAGCTCTGACATGAAAATTATCATCTTTCTGGAAGTGTTTGCGGAGTTTTACTCTTCAAATTGTAATTTTTTTTACATGCATCTAAAGTGAATCATTTCATATTATTTTGGTGCCCGATCTTATTAAAGGTGATTGTAGTTAATTTGATAAATATTTTTGTACTGTGCCGTCTCTATAACATGGTTTGTGTATGGCTTCTTTTGAATTAAAGTCTTTTTTTTATTTACATCTTGATGGATGCATCCAACTAATAAAAGATTTTGTACATGCAACTAATTTATAAAAGATTTGTACATGCAACTAATTTATTTACACCTAGTAATTATGCATATATAGTTTTTTTCAATGCTGCTTCTTATATTTGTCAAATATGAGGTTTTTGCCAAATCCTTGGAGGTTCCTCGCTGTCCACATGTTCAGTAGTATACTACTTAGAAGTTGAACATTGAATATGTTACCTAATATTAGGAACCCTTGAAAATCTTTATATCTTCTTGATCATCCTTCATACTATTACTGAATTTAATGCAAGGTTTCCTTTGTTTTGTGGACAAAAGTACCAGAACTAAGAGGTATTGGATTTCGATGGATTACTGAATGTTTACTATATTCCTAATTGCAGGAAATGTTTAGACTATATATAGAAGACACCTATCAAGTCGGCTGATACCAGAAAAACAAGAAATATGCAAATGTGGGGCTGTTATTAAAATTGTTATGCTAAATGACACAATAACAGGTCAACCCAAAGGGTAGGTTTTTCATTTTTGATATTGTTCATGATTAATGTGACCCATCTTCTTGAAATAAATCATTGAATAACCTCATATTTTTCTATAGGGCGGCATACATTGTTTTTGCCAACAAGGATTCAGTTGATAGGGCGGTATCCATGAGTGGAACCTCATTCTTCTCCCGAATTCTGACGGTACAGTTGGTTTGCTAGACATTGTTCATAAGGACATATTTAGATAATTAGTGTGTAGTTTACTTTTAAAAACATACTAAAACATGACAGCATGTGAAATCTTCAAACAGAAGCATATTCAATGTCCATCCATGACAATATGAGTAAGTTTCATATTCAAAATACTCATCTATGATGATTCACGAGTGTTTTTATACTTAGAATAACGAACATTTTTTATCTGATGAACATGGCCTATATTGATCTTTTAGATTTTTGTAGTCCTTACTAAGAAGCTGTTTGGTACATTGGAACTGCAAATTGCAGTCGCAATTGCAAGTAAGATTTAAAATTTTCCCTTCCAAACCATTTGATCCAATTACCCAAATGTCCATTGCTTTTCCATAAAACCTCTATTTTGTATATTAGAATCATCCTTTCCCTCCAAAACATAAAGGGACATTTGGGTAATTTGGTCAAATAGTTTTGGAGGAAAAATTCTAAATCTCACTTGCAATTGCAATTGCAATTTGCAGTTGCAACGTATCAAAAACCCCCTAAATGGGAAAGTCTATCTATATCGTAGTCATATGGTTACCAAAAACATTAAGCTGTGATGTGTGGCACAATATCATTCATCTCTCCCAATAAATTCTCAATAAAGAAAGGACAGGAGGCAACAGAATTTGAGATAAATAATGGTTTGTTAGCTTTCATTCTTTTCTTCCTTAAAGAGCAAAGTGCTTTCTTAGCTTTTCCCCCTTAAAATGCAAGTTTTTCCACAACCCGGTATCTTTAGGACGAAGATTTTTTTTAAAAAATATATCGATTTTTTGGGTTCATTTATAGAAAACAAAAAAGTTGTACCGAAGTTCCATTTGTGTTATTAATTCTTGGTGCTTCAAAATGTGAATTAGCTAATTCCTTGCTCAGCAAAAGCATCCAAATGATAGGAGACAGTAGAGTGTCATACCCAATTCCTACATTTACATCTTCCCTCAAGGAATGGCCATTTCATGAGGCATATGCAGATCCAACATCTTGCTCTTTCCTGAAGGAAAAGCCATTTACTTACATTGTAGCTAATGCCTGGAAACTATTTGGTGGTTTTCAGAAGCGTATCTTTCTGATTTGATATTTTATTAGTCTGAGAATATATTGATGGTACGGGTTAGTAGCCTATTATGTTTTTGATTGAGATCATCCTGAAGGGTTTGGTGGTTGTAAGATCTGATATTTAACTCAGTAAGATATAATTCACCTGCTTCATTGCAAATGCTAAATTTCGGTTCTCATTATGGTTGAATGCAGTTCCTGATACTAAGATGAAGGCTAAGATGATTGATGCACTAGAAAATGAATTAGCTCTGGATCTGATGATGGGAAACACTGCTTCTCAGCCAATTTTAGTGAGTAGCCATTTAGATTGGTTGTTTACAGTCTAGAAGAAGAGCAATCAAAGCCTGGGAAAGAAGGATAAGACGGAAGAAGAACTTTCTAAGGAGCTGGGTTCCTGTTTTTGTAATAAATTTTTAACTGATTTAAACTCGGGTTGTAATATTGTCTGCTTTTTGAACTGTTGTCTGAAACTTCTTGTACGGGTTAGTAGCCTGTTATGTTTTTGATTGAGATCATCCTGAAGGGTTTGGTGGTTGTAAAATCTGATAATCGGTGTAACTAAAGGTGTACGACAAAGTTTGTATATTGGATGAACTTTTGTATTAGTTTATTGTGAAGATTTTTCTATGTTGGTATGTTTACATATATTTGTACACAAATTTGCAAAACTTTTATAGTTATAATGGTGTATTGACATTTTCGATAAATCGATTTTTATTTGTATCCGTAGATTTTTTTTGTATACAGTTAAATATGCTATAAATTTTATAGCATTTGCCGAACGCTATAGATTCTATAGCATTTTACAAAACGCTATAGAAACTATAGCGTTTTGAAAACGCTATAGAAACCATAGCGTTTTGGAAACGCTATAGTTTCTATAGCGTTTTGGAAAACGCTATAGTTACTATAGCGTTTCGTAAACGCTATAGTAACTATAGCGTTTTCCAAAACGCTATAGAAACTATAGCGTTTCCGGAACGCTATATTTTCTATAGCGTTTTGTAAAACGCTATAGAAACTATAGCGTTCCGGAAACGCTATAGTTTCTATAGCGTTTGGTCAAAACGCTATAGATTTTTTATAGCGGGGCTTTTGATAGCATTTGTAAAACGCTCTCGTAGGTCTACTATAGCATTTTATGAATGCTATCAAATGTTATATTTGTTGTAGTGCCATGTCTAACCCCATAACCGATCGTCTTGCGAGTCCGATTGTCAACACACAATGGGAGGACCAAAAATCCACAATACAATGTAAGGTAGTAGTTATTTAAGCAACATATAATATGTTAAAATTCAAAAGGGGAACAACTAACACAGTATCTAAGGTCAGGTTTTCTGTGAGAGATATAGAATCCTCACCAGTAACGGTGGCAGGATCATCATTGGCAGTGGACACACTAAATTTGGTGGATGGTTGTAAGGTTTGGGCTTGTCTAGAATCAAAAGTCATATGGTCGGTAGCACCTGAATCAATTATCCATGCATTATTCATAACCATCATTACCTGCAGTCGTAACCAATGCAGAGGCTTGTTCAACATTCTTCTCAGCTTCACCAGCAATTCCAATGGCTACAGTGGATTGATTGCAATTCTTCTTTCGAGGATCTCTGCTATGATCTCAGTTCTCCGGATAGCCGATAATCTTATAACAACGAGCTTTCATATAACCGATCTTGCCACAATGAGTACACTTTCTTGACTCATACGGTAGTATTGGTTTCATGGTTAAAAACAACAAATAGCACTATTGACAGCAACCGTAGCACGTGCACACCGCATCACGTGCAACTCATGTACACACGTGCACAACAAGAACAACGGCAAGAGAAAAACAACAGATACGGCAACCGCATGTGCAACCAACGAAGACGAACACACGTGCAATCAACTACGCAGCAACGTGCACATAGCAAACACCAACCAATAGATCAGATCCGATCACAGCCGTTTTGGCTTGCGGATCAAAACAGCAAACAGAGAGCCAAACTAGCAAACACAGCCAAACACCAAAACACCAATCAACATCACGTGAATGAGGCGACTTCGGGATCGGCGACAAACACAACAATCACGAAAGTTCTTGTTCGAACAACAAACACAGTAAAAAGCAATGTTCTCCGAATAGATCTTGGAATATTGATGAACAGATACGAGGTCTTGATGAACAGATACAACAATCAGCAAAGTTGGGTAGTCGAGAGTAGTCGCAACTCAGCCGCAACTCGCTAGGTGTCTAGAGTCTTCAGCGTGAGGTGATTTGGGAGTATCGGGGTGATGGAGGTTTGGAGAGCGACAATGATGATGGGGATGACGATGAAGATGAGGAAGATGCGACCACTGGTTATTGATGGGGAAGATGCGACCAATCTTGGAGCCAGGAGAGGAGAATCGACGATCAGGGGTCGACGGGGAAGACGATGACGATGATCATGGGGGACGACGGGATCGGGGTCAACGACGGGGAATTTCGACGGGATTGGGATCAGGGTTTTTATGGCTCGATACCATATTAAAATATTAAAATCAGATTTGGAAAAAATAATATTTTTCTTATTCATATTTCTTTCTCTACTGTATACATCTATATATAAGAATTACTTTCTTGGAGAAGAAGAAAGGAGATTGAGAGAAGATTGAGGAGATGAGAGATTTGATCAATCTGTTTCCTATATATTAGGAAACAGAATATACACATTAGCAATTACTATATTTCAACACATTGTCCGTGCATATAACTAATATAAAAGAGGTCTCCGGTTCGAGGCCAGACTACGTCAAAATTTTTACTTTAGAAAATATATATTTATTAAAACGTGCATCACATATGTAAATTACTAGTTTTGATCATTTGAACTGTTTAATTGATCAGCCCAATATGTATGTTAAGGAGATCAATAATTTGCATGTGGTTAAGTTGTTTCATTGCAATATTTAGGGGTTGATTCATTTGTATTACGTAGCTAGTGATCTCACTTGCACCAGAGGTCCATTTGCAATCAACAAACTCGAGTCCTATGCACATATTTACTGTTAATGGAGCAATACACATATGAAAGAAGCAGTCTATAATTCGTGCAAAATGAAAAGCTGATTGACCAGCATACTTACCTAGGTAGACCCGCTAAGCTTAAAAAAATAAATATGGAAATTAAGTTACATTGGCTCAATCGAAAATTGTGTTATCAAAATTTGTGTTTATATATATTTTAGAGAATCAAAAAGTAGAATACGGAAAGAAGAACAAGAATAATGAAACAGTTCATTTGTTTAAGATTTCAACACCCATGTAATAAACGGGTACAATCTAAATGGACAACGTACGTTTTACCAAAGTCTTTATATTAGCAGATATAATGTAGTACATGTTTATTCAGACAGGAGAATTTTTCAATACAATGTACATGTCTGTTCAAGCAAGAGAATTTTCCAAGAACACTGCGTATATTTAATTTTACTCGAAATTAAAAGTTTCACAATGCAAATCCAACCTAGCAGAAAGAGAAAAAAAAAAAAAGTAAAAACCAAAACCTAAACCAACAAAACCACTAAGATTCAAAACACACTAGCTAGTTATTATTCTTTCATTAAGCCCCATATAGTTACATTCGTGGATTACTTATACCAGCCTATACGAAAGTAGTGCTAATCGTCTCTCAGTAGTATACATACCAAATACGCATATATATTATTTCTAGAAACCCAAATATATACATATAAAAAAGTATTAAGTGTACTATTTTTTGTCTACTAGTTTGGTACCACTAGATCTTTGGGCTTAATCTAGTAGCAGGGAAAGAAAAGAAAACAAAAAATTTAGCACAGTTCACAGTTAGCATTGCCCTATAAAAGAACACACGTACACATGCAGGTAGGGTAGACTAGCCAAGTCGTGCACCAGTCCTTCCTTCTTCCATCTTGATCGGGTCTGCACAGTCGGGTAATCCGGTGGTTGCAGCGGCTGGACAGGATACATCGAACCTAGCCCCTTGTGACACAAACCCGATCTCTTTATCTTTCTCTTCCACCGGGTTGCACACTTCGCCTTTGCCCAAATTGTACTCACCATAGGTCCCGGGCTTTCCCCGGTAACCGGTTGCCGGGTCATGCCCACATCCACCCGCACCCGCACCAAACCCGGTCTCCTCTTCATGGGTCATCTTTCGGACCGGGTTGCCGTGTTCGTCCCTCTCCCTCGGCCCCGACATTCTCTTGATTTCGATGTTGTTGGAATATCCAAAACTCGAGAAAGTGTATATGGGGAATTAGTTTTTGACGGACGTAAGGATAGATTAAGGTGTATTTATGGACTTTTCCGAGGTAAGGCCGTAAGGGAGGGGTGCACGTGCGTAAGAGTGTAGGTTCGTTGACACGTGTGGATAAGTATGCATGCATGTCTGACACGTGTGAGTTGTTTAGGAATGAATAGTCTGTGCTCTATGTGATATCATCACTGAGTTTCAGAGTTTCATAATTGAATGATTATCTTACGTGGAGTTTCCTCATCAGACGATCATGATTCTCGTTTTCTTTTTATACTCATATTTTTTTACTTCTTTTAAATTTCTGTAATTTTTCTCCTGCACGCACGCTTGAATAAGATCTTGTGTTAAGGCGCTTTGGCAACCGAGAGAGTTTCGAACAATAGTAACTAGCATAATACTGTGCAATATTGTACAAAACTTTTATAAATGAGAAAATGTCTTATTTTTTTTTGAAAATTTTATTTAATAGCATGTACATAATATTGCATTATTTTTACATTTGATTTATGGATAGATTCAAGCGAAGGATTACGTCTGGCACCGGTATCGAGTCGGTCGGGTTGGGTCCTGCACTACCAGACATGAACCCACTCTTCTATGGATCCAAATAATAAATCCATACCCGACCTGTGAGAACTGAGTCAGAGTCCTGCTAATAAAATACTACCTGTTGGGTCTAGGTAGCGGCGTGAGGGGAGTGGGGAGTGGGGAGTGGGTTTGACAGCGTCGGGTAAGA